>BHFT01027213.1:0-22493 GCA_004320025.1 Laticauda laticaudata
GCTCAGGAGTCGGGGCCACAACAAAAATATTATATGACATTACCAAAATAGTATTTCTTTGTATAATCATTTTAATTTTATTTTTCCAGTTTCATTCATTATATAATGAAGCATTCAAAAGAAAATAATTAGGTACAATAATAACACAAAGTATATTAAGAAAGAGTGAATGGGTCAAAAAAGCAATAGACTGAGAAAATAATGATGTTTATGTCCTCAAAAAGAGGGAAGTGAAGAGTTTTACAGAATAAAAGACAATGCATGGAATGGTTTGTGGACAAAGTGAAAGCAAGGATAGGAAAGTTATGGAGTGGTACAGTGAATACTGTTGATATAAATCATGTGTATTTATGATTCATTTTCTTTTGCTTATCCTAGTATGTACTACACAATTTCTGTAGTCTGCAAAAATATGCTTATTTTGAAGGGAGACAGTGGAATCAGTATGTCTGAGTTTATGATATAATATTAATTAATTGAACATCATCATTTTATAATGATGCAAAATGTACTTGAAAAAAAAGATAATCATTTGGCTTTTTTAAAAAAAATTGCTGTGCAACAACAAGAATAACAAAATTTCTTGTCTTTTCCCAAAGAAGATCTCATTCAATTAGGGAAAAGATAATTTGTTTCAAAATGCATTTCAAAAAAGAACAGAGAGTCTTTGTGGACTGCAGTGTTCTTGCATTTATTTAGTTGTAAGGTGGCCAAGCAGTGCAGGTCTTCTTATTCACAGCAAAATTATCTTGTGAGCAATTTGCAGTCTCTTTGATTTTCCATACTTCTCCTTATTTCCTGCAGAAAGCCTTAAAAAAGTAAAGAACCCTTCCTACTGGGCTCCTTTGTCTGCCTGAGAAGTGTGAGCATCCCTAACTTAAAAGGATTCAAAAGATGTGCAGCACAAAAGAGTAACAGTTATGTGTATCCTGATAAGGATCAATCATTCACAAAACTCAAACACAAAATTAGGTTAGATTTAATATCTATCTTTATCAAAAACATTGCCTTGAAACAAACTGCCCAAAGTTTAAAATATCATTTGGCAAAGCCATCTGTGTGATAAACATTTGTTACAGAGGTGTAAGACCTATTCCCAGAAGTCCACTGCAGAATGACTAATGTTAGTAGAAGTTGATATCTGAAGTTCAACAGCCTCTGTTTTAAAAATCTCCAAGGTAAGGGTTTATGCAATATTAATTCTGTGCCCAATGAGTAGAGGAGGTTAGCAGATGAAGAAAAAAGTTCCTTCAGCACCAACTGCTTGACCTTTCCAGAAGCACAAATGTCAGGATTGCAATGGTTACAATAGACAAGCAGAAGCACAGCGTACCTGTGTCTTTTTTATTTAAATTATATAGTTAAATTTTACATTTTTATTGTTATGTAAAACTATATCATTTTATAGTTAAATTTTACATTTTTGTACATACAGTTTATTTTTCTCTATACGGTTTTTTGAAATGCTGATGACATTTCCTCATCCTGCCTGGAGAGTTTGCCTTAGTGTTCTTTTTTGTGACTTATCCAATTGGTAATAAGAAGGACCTTACATCTAAAAAACATCCAAGTTACCTAAGAGCTTGCTCTTCCTGAGACTGTGAACTGATCTGTGAACTGATCTTAAATATCACATATTGGTTCTTACTATGTTACAGAGCCCCTGATGATGACATTGAACATATAAACAAGCTAAATACATTACTAATATGGGCAGCATCCTGCCCACATGCTTTTATCTTTCTTGGTGACTTCAATCTACCTCATATTAACTAAACAAATGTATAACTAAACCCATACATGCAACCTTCTACAATGCTATAACAAATCTGGGACTAGAACAACTTGTAATCAACAATACTAGGCTTAACAACTGCCTTGATCTCATCTTCTGCAATAGTTTGAATTCAATTTACAGAATACAAATATAAATAACCCCTTTTACAACAGTGACCCACAACATGATCTGGACTTTTTGTCTCAAAATTACGTCCACTTCAAAAATTCATCCACAATTGCAAAACTCCCCAATTTATAATCTTCAAAAAAGGCAACTATGATCTTATAATTCAACATGGTCTCAATCCCCTGATTGGCAATCTCTATTCACTGGATGCCAATACTATTGAAGACCATTACAAAACATATTCTACACTAGAAATCAAAAGAGTCATCAAACTATATGTACCAAATAACAACCCTCAAAACCAGGAAAAACAAAGATAACCCATAACAATAAGGAAGCTACAATCCAAAAAAGAGATCACTTTGGTTGAAAAAAAACAAATCTGGTACGTTGTTCAACTTCAAAAACCAATTTTACAAAAATCTATGCCACCCAGATAAAAACTGAATTGCACTAATTATCACATGAAACAAGAGGAAAACCATCTATGCACAAATTCCACCCGCTGCCTTTCTACAATTTTGTCAACAACAAAACTAAAAGATCAAAGATCCATCCACACCCCTAGAAAGGACCCTAATGGCAAAGACTGCAATGACGACACCATCAAAGCAAACCTCTAACACATTCTTTGGCTCATATTTGTAAAACACAATGATCAAGCCCAGTACTCTATTTGAACACAGACAACTACAATGATCTATTTATTACAGAAAACATTGTTTGAAAAAAAACAACCGTGTAATCTTTAAAACCATCCCTATCTATTGGACTGTATGGAATATGTGCCTCTGTTCTTAAAAAAGCTATCCAACTGCCATAGCAGAACCTCTAAGCATAACTTCTTTGAAAAATCTTTTCAGGACCAGCCTCCTTTGCCAAAACTATGGTCCACAAGCCTACGGTCATCCCAACCATCTTCAAAAACAAGGGAAGACACCCCAAACTAGTTGATAATTACAGATCAATTTCTCCTTGTGCTGTGTCACCTGCTCAATCATGGGACATCAATCTACTTAACCAATCCACTTATCCTTCCACTTAGAGACAAACAAATCTTACTCTCTATAAACAATTTTGGGTTTCAGAAAAAAAACTATCCTGTCATCTGCCAACTTTTACACTGCAAAAGCATATGGACTATGCAACTCGATCAGGGCAAAGCAATCAACGCAATTGACATAGACTTCTGTAAAGCCTTTAGAATTCAGTGGTACACGACAACTATTTACTAAAACTATAAATCTTAGATATCTCTGGACAACCTACACAACCGGATGAAGCATTCCTGTCAAACAAGACAACCAAAGTGCAAAAATTTGGTGAAGCATCTTATCAAATTCGTACCTGTCAACTTGGTGTTTTAGGACTTATTCTCTTCATATTCTACAATAAATGACCTCTGTGATATATTAAGAGCAACTGCATTCTTCTTTGCTGGTGATGTAAAAGCTTGTTCAATACCACAGACCCAATACTGCTACCCTCCAAAAAGAACCCTTAACTATGTATTCAGGAATGGTCAATCAAATGGCAAAATTCAAATCTCAACAAATAAATGCTCTGTCTTACATATTGGCAAAAAAATATCAGGAAAAATAAAATTTAACAAGCCTGCAATAGTCATGACTTTGTTGATCCAACCTGTCAAAGGACCTTTTGGAGTAACTCATCTCTAATGATCTTAAAGTTGCTAGAGCCCACTGTAACCTACATCGAAAACGCTATGTAAGAGTGGTTAATCTATCCTATGTAGCTTCTTCTCGTGGTAATATTCATACTACCTAACTAGAGCACATTACAAAACCATTTTGCAGACCTATACTTGAATATAGCCGATCAGTCTGAACCCCAAGATCATGTATCTAATATAACACAATGGAAAAGTCAGAAATATTTACAAGACAGAGAGTTCTCCACTCCTCTACTCATTGTGAATACCTTATGCCACCAGAACTTAAAACTCTTAGACCTAGAAAAACCTAGAACTAGACGCCTTCAGTCCAATCTAAATATAATATATATTAAAATCATACATTGCAATTGTCAATACTTCAGCTTCAATCATAACAACACAAGAGCACACAATAGATACAAACTCAAAGTTAACCGCACCAAACTTGATTACAGAAAATACGACTTCAGAAACAGAGTGGTCAATGTTTGGAATACTCTACCTGACCCTGTGGTTTCTTCCTCAAACCCCAAAAACTTTAACCTTACACTGTCTACTATTGACCTCATCCCCTTCCTAAAGGCCTGTAGGGGGCATGCATAAGTGCATCAATCTTGCCTACCGTCCCTGCCTTATTGTTTCTTTTTATTTTTCTTATAAGTATCCATCTCGTGTTCAAAACTATGTTTCTTCTTATACCTGTATCTTGCAAGCAATTGACAAATCAAATAATCAATCAATCAATCAAATATTTATTATTAAGTCCATATAGCTTTCTGATCCTTTTTCTTTCTTTTCCTTAGCATTCTACACCTCACTTTCTTTAATAGACTTCTATTGAAATGTAAATTTGGTCTTGGAGTCATTGATGCCAGTTGTATGGGATCTCTGGATCTAGTTTCTTTTGAGCAGTTGACTTGGTGAAAGGGTAAGGAGCAGGGAACAATCTCTTGGTGGGAATGTGTAAAGGGAGAGATGGCAGGAATTGGGGGACATCGATCTCAAGGAAAGTATCCATAGCTTGTCTTGATTTTGCCTTCTAGCTCATTGGATTCAACCACAATGATTGTCATTGGATACTTAGTGGCTTTAGACTCAGGCTGCTTAATGTCAGGTTGGTCTGTAATAAGACTGTTCTCATCTCATTATTCATAAATTCTCATTATGAATTAAAAACACTGGAGCAAGGCAAAGACTAAACAGTACACTATAATGTAAGCATTTTTGTGCTCTTACTTTATTTATGGGTTGTTATTTTGTTATCCTGCTTAAGGAAACCTTATTTCTCTTTCGGGAGGGATGGGTCAGAGGGTCTTTTGAAGGACCAGTTGTGCAGAAGTTTCCAGGGCATCTGTTGGATAGACCAAATTGTTTTATTTGCTTTGAGTTGGAATCCAGGTCTTTATGTCCCTTTGAATTGAGTGAAGCATGGTCTAGTTCTGGATAAAGTTTTAACTTGACCCTGTTGATCCAGATGAAGTGTTGGAGCTGTGAGAATGAACACCTGTTCATTAGAATGTCTATCCTGATTGATTATGGCTTCCAGGAAATGAAATGTGATTGGGTCTAGGTGATCTTAAATTCATTATTAAAGGAGGGAGTGCTTAAGAAACAGTTCACCTCCTCAAAAAAACATCACTGATAGTTGGATCATTTCTAATGCTTCCAACCTTTTCTTTTAGGGCAGGGCTTTCAAACTCCTGGCCCATGGGCCAGATGCATCACACACTGACCAAGCCTATGTCTGGTTTAATCACCTAGTATTGGGATTACTGCATTGAGCACTACATGAAGTGCTACATGAGCACTACATGCCCAAGAGGACAACTCAGAAGCTACTGCTGATTTAGAATACAGTGAAGGTAGTTATGGCCACAATAGGTAGAATGGTAAAATGGCTATGTAACATTATTACTTTGTGAGCAGCACTAATCACCAATGAACTTATGTAGGCAATTCAAGATGCTGATTACCNGATTACCCTCTTTAAAGCATGACAAAATGATTGAAGATTGGGAGAGCCATCTACTTCATATTTTCTTTAGCCATTTAATGATACTGGACATATTCACATGCTGTGGGTTCCATCACTCTGCAGTGTCATGTGGAAAGATCCAGGAGAAGTACCTTCTCTGTTGCTGTCTATTGTTCTATAGGATTCCCATGATATTTGGATCACCTGACTCTGCCTATTTGTCTTTATATTTTGAGTAGGGCTGTTTCTCCAAGCTTTTAGCCAGATCTTGTGAACCTATCTGGTTCTTGATTGTGGAATTGCTTCTGGCACAATGTCCATTAAGTTTTCCTGCATTATGATATTTTATTTTTATATTCTGTTTTAATTGTCAGCCTGAGTCACATGTCAAGTAGTTGGATATATAAACTGATTAAAGAAACAAATCTAATTTCATACTAAATGGAGAATTTTCAGGAGCAATTTCTAGCAATCATTTCTCTTCTTTTAATGCATTGTCTTATAATGAGTTTTATCACATTCTTGTTTTAACAAGATTATTTTAGGTCTTATCTCATTGCCACCTCCTTGTTTGACATATCTACTAATAAATGTGATAATGAGTGAGAGCATCTCTTCAAGGTATGTGTGAAAGTAGGTTTGAAATGACAATATTTTTACTGGAAAATGAGCCCTAGCACAGTCATGCTCAGTAATGAAAAAACAATGCTCACCCAAATCTTAGGAATAAAAAATATCTCTGTTTTGTTGGAAATTTATTTCTATTCCAAACCATATATGGTTGTGCATTCAAACCAAAAATACTAGAAGAAAAATCTTAGAGTGCTATGGAGAGGAACTTGGAGCCAAAGCAAGAACTGGGAGGGTTTTTGTCTTTTATTTTGTCCTGGTGGGAATCAGGCAACCTTAGATGTACATGAACATTTAGTGGCTAGTATTGTATAGTATTTCAATATAGTATTTCCTTAGTATTGATAATGGTAAAGCACAGACTTGACAATTCTTTCCTGGTAAGGGACAATTTGATCAATCTCTTGAAGAAATTAGCAAATCATCAAATGCTTTTTACTTATAATAGGAAGCCTTAGGGAAGTGATGGGTGGGTAGAAGGTAGGTTACAATCATTTAAAAATCTGCTATCTTTAACCTCCCAGAAAGAGCTTAACTAACAACAATAACTACATTATTATTAACACCGTCATTGGGTCACTTGGTACAATGTCCAAAAATTTTACAAAATACATCAAGAAACTGTAGCTTCCTGCAATAACACCAGCGGAACTGTAAAAAACTGCACCACTTGGAAAATCGTACATTTTAAGAAGATACTTGATATCTAGGATGTTGGCAGCAACCTGTATCAACTATCAGCGCCAGTCAATGATATTTGTGATACATTTTTAAATGTTCAGTTGACTGAGTTTCATGTTTAATGAATAAAAGAGAAGAAGAAGAAGAAGAAGAAGAAGAAGAAGAAGAAGAAGAAGAAGAAGAAGAAGAAGAAGAAGAAGAAGTGACTACAACAACATCAATAATACCTAAACAAATAGAAAAGGAACGACTTTGGTAAGAAGGCAAGCAAGGATAGGTAACCTTGGTTGCAGTTCCAAAACAACTGGAGCACCACTTGACACATAGGCATTGACAAATTTGCCAATAGTCAATTGCAGAAGGTAGCTTTAATCTTGGGAACAGCTTCCAACCTGCAGTGATATCTGTGACAGCCATCAAAAACATCCAGATTTGCCTATCAGGTCTTTTGGTAAGGAATTTGTAGGTAGACAATAAATGCCAAGCCCAGTCTAAACCATCTGGCTGAAACTGTGCGATTATTATATCACAAAAATGGACAGGTAATACTCAGCAAATTGAGATAAAACTATCCTGGGTTTTTGTATCACAAATCACTAAAGGTCGAACATTTTCCAGTGTTTAGGACTGTGTGATGTATCGGCAGCATAATGCCGAGCAGATCCAATAAGGTGGGGCTTCGCAGCTGAACCCAATTTGTCAGTGCCCAATTTGTTTTTTTTTAAGTGCTTGCTAGGTCCTTTAGGCAACAGCATCCAGTGTGGCCGAGTACCATTGAAACCACCTGCACTGGTTTTAATGCCAAGTCTCTGCAGTTCGATTCTCAAGTCTGATATCTGGTGTACTTTTTCCCAAGTTGTTTCTCATCGATTCTGCTGTCACCGGTATGGCAATATCACCATCTGCACTTTTTATTTCCCAACAATCGGTGATATTCCAGGGTAATTGTATGTCCAAACTTTGTTCAGTCTATATTCAGTAAGTCCCACAGTAGTTTTGCATGGTTCATTTTCGATCACTTTTTCAGGCTTATGACTCCCACCAGTTTTTTGGCTAATCAGGCAGATGGGTAGTTGTGAACACCAGTTCCAGTTGAGCCATCTGGAGCGATTCTGTTGTGGACATGGTCTGTAGTCAGTCCTGAGTTTGATTGGTCTTGCAACAGCTCAGTATGTGGATTGATAGGTTTCGTCTGCTTCTTTGGCAGAGTCTGCATTTGGTCATCAGCAGATTTTTCTATTTGGATTTGATTACATTCGTTTCTGATGGCTTGGGTTCTTGGGCTGCAAAAATCCCAGGCCTTCTGTTTCTTTCTTCAGTGTTCCTGTTTGGTTCAGCCATAAACAGGTCGTTTTTCTTATCTACTTTCCTTGGATCGTTTCAAAAAGGAACTGTCGGCATGCAGTGTTTTGTTACACCAGCTGTCCAGCCCGATTTGCAATCACTGTTTCTTAAATTGATTCTTGTTTGCTTGGAGCACTGACCTCCATCAAAGCTGGTTTCACACTGTCATTCACATAAATCTACCAGAGCATGCTTTCTTCTTCGAACTGTCTGCTTTCACTTGCAAAAGTCCTCTGCCGCCTTGCTTTTTCTGGGCAAAATATAGCCTGTCAATATGCACTATGCCGGGTGCCAGCGCATAGTGGTATGGTCCATCAAGTTTTTCTTGTTTTTCCTATCCAAGCGCTGTCCAGCTCCTGCCTGTGTCTCAGTTGACAATCCCAAACAGTACTATGCTGCATGATGGGTTATGGCTCAAGGTATTTATAGCCTGACTGGTGTTACCAACCAATTCAGTTTGTTTTTAGAAGTGTTTGACCCTTTTGTGTGTATTTTTTTGCTGACCATCATTTTTCACTTGGCCTATGCTGATATTGTCCAGCTTGCAGTAGTGCCCAAGTATTTGCAGCTTTGGGTTGATGGCAACTTGATGGTTTGTCCATTTGGGCATTCATATTCCATACTTCTTTATGATCTTCCTTTCTTCAGTGGGCACTGTGGCACATTTGGTCCAGGCCCTGAACTCCATGCTGATGTCAGTTGCTGAAATTTGAACTGTATTGGGTCAGTGACAGGACTTACTTTCTGATTTTTCCAATATAACTTTCAGATTATTCCATGTACAGCAGGTTCGAGAGAAATTTTCTGTGAATTTTTAGCAATATTGATAACCTGAGCTTAGTTTTCTGTAAAATTGGTTGCAGCGGGGGTCCATGGCAATGATGAACCAGCAGAGGTGACAAAGAATCACCCTGGAAAATCCGTCTTTTGATGTTGACACAGTCCCTGTAGCTTTCACTTTCAATAAACAGTTCTGTTTTCAGTGCTTGTTAATCACATTTGCAGTGAAAGTACCAAATGCACTTGCATATTCCGAATGACATCCAGGCATTTTGATGATCGCAGTCTGTGCGGTAGTGAATCGAAATGCTTGTCTTGGAGTCAATCCAAGTTTGTACAAATTTGTTTTTTCACTTTTGCAGTTCTCGTTGAATCATTTTGTTTGATCAGGAGGCTTATCTTTTGTGCCTCTGCTTCCTCCGTTTGTTTCCTTTCTGGCTCTGCTTGCCCAAGAATGTTATTTGCTTTTAGGTAGTCTGAATCCGTCAGCTAAGATGCCGGTCAAGCAGCTTGAAACATGGTTGGCAGAAAGCATTATTTGGCCTGTATTTGCAGGTGTGCCCTTTTTCTGGATCCTTCTGTATTCAGTAGGGTTTTCCCAGCTGTTAACCATTCACTGATGTTTCCTGTCTGCAGCATTTCATTGAATTGTTCAGCCATTTTTTCATCAGGGTGGTCAGGTATTTGAGCCAAAAGCCATGCAGTTGATCATTGCCAGGCGATGTCCAGTTCTTGACTTCTTTTCATTCTGTTGTTTATCATTTCAGTAGTTATTTTCAGTTGGTCCACTTTGTTCTTGGAGAATTTCATCTCGAAGTCTCTGATCCACTCAGCATTTTTGTTGTAACATTTCTCAGTCTCCCACATATCTTTCCAAAACTGAGTAGTTGCTGTTTTCTCAGGTTTTTCAATTTTCGTATCCCCCATCTGATTCAGACTCTGATAGAACCACCTTTGATCTGATTGGAACAATTGATTTTGTTTGTACTGGATGACTCTGGCTTCCTATCTTTCAATTTTTCTTGCTGTTGCTGATATCTGCTGCTTCACAATTTCCAATGCTTTGTCAATTTTTCTTATACTGAGCCCGTATTTTTTTATCAGATGTTTCTTGATCTTGCTGTTCTTCAGCTTTTTCTCCTGCAAATTCTTCAAGTTGCTTGCATCCACTTGAATCCCCAGTTAATAACAATAATGATAATGATAATGATAATGATAATGATAATGATCATCATCATCATCATCATCATCATCATCATCATAATCATAATAAACAACCAGCTGGGCAGTGTTGGTAATACAATATTTAGCTGGAATAATTGATTGGAATCAGCTAGAACTTGATAACTTGGATTGAAAGACAAGAAAACTAATGACTATGCACCATGCTCTGCACTCACAAAAGTGATATTTATCAATTGTATTTGCCTAGATCTCAGGGTGGGAGAGGATTCTTACAGATCAAACAAATTGTGAAAGAGGAAAAACACTGCTTAAATGGCTGCATAAAAAAGCAAAAGACTTCCTATTGAAGAAGGTAACAAGGGAAAACGCTTGAAAAAGAGAGAAATTGAAAGCAGAATATCAAAAGGAAACAATTGAGCACTGAGTTTCTAACTGGAAAAAGAAGCCTATACACAGTCAATACCTAAAGGACACTGAAGGAAAGGTAGATATAAATCTAATATGGAGATGGTTGAGATCAGGGATGCTGAAAAAAGAAACTGAAACTTTCATTTTTGCTTCCCAAGAACAAGTCTTGCAGACCAATTCCATGAAAGCAAAAATTCAACATGTCAGTAACAACAGCAAATGCCACTTATGCAATGAGAAAGATGAAATGGGATCACCTTATCAGTGGCTACAGCAAAAACTCACAAACTGATTATCTACAATGTCATGATTGAGTTGACAAATGCAGCAAAAATTGGGAACACCAAATTGACAAAGTTCTTGAAAATGAACAGGTCAGGATCTTACAATACCAGGTCAGGCATCAATTGAAGAGAAACAACTAGAAAAAAATAACAAAATACTGTGATCTGCAAACCGAAGTTGAGCGATTGTGGAAAAAAAGACAAGTCATTGTACCGATAGTAATAGGAGCCCTTTGAGCAATACCCAGAGGGTTGCCTAGATACATGGAAAATGTAAACTTATCAGACCTGAATATTCTGACTTTGCAAAGCACCAGCTTACTCAGAATTGCCTGTATACTCAAATGTTACCATAACAACTCTAAGGTTTTTGGTTAGGATTTGAACTATTAAGTTTTTACCAGTCTCCGAAAGTGAATTAAATTGAAGATTAAATCTTAAATAGGAATAATAAACCACTGTGTTGAGACTGCTTAGTGACTGCCTCCCAGGGCTTTAGTGCATGACCTTCGCAAAGGCAAAAAAAGACAAAGTATGTGGCTATCCAAGGGCAAATATTTGCTCTTGCATTGTTGGCATTTTCAAAGTGGGAGCCTTAGAATTATTTAGCTAAAAGCCGAATGCTTGAAACTGGAGGATAAAATGTCCTGACAAAAAATTCTCAGGAGTTCTGAAAAAGAGAAAGGTTGAAATAAGATTAAAAAATAAATAAAAATGAAAACTAAAGAGAATTAATAAAACAAAAGGAGAATCAGTTTATGAGCCAAGGCACGACTGCAGTGGAAATGGAAAATAAACTGAAGGGAGTTGGCAGGAGCTGCACTTAATTGTGTAGCATTTGTGAAGCATGATGGGCTCCCAAAAAATAATCATAATTCTGAAGCTGCACTGTCTCAATTGAAGTTCTCACTGTACATTCATAAAAAGTGAACATACATGAAATTAGAGTTCAACTATAAACTAGTTAAAATATAGATTTGTTAAATGCCTGCCATATCTTTCAAACACTTATGGATCTAATTCATAACTCTCTTCAAACTACAGTAGAAGCTCTGGTCATAAATACTTCTGACCACAACCAATTGGGTTCCAACCCAAAAATTCACAAAACTTTTGAATCTGTTCATGAATGCATACTTGGGTGGTGATCAAATATGACCCCTTACCCAGAAATTCCTGAAGATGAAACATTAGAAGACAAAGAAATTGCCAAAGTTATGAAACAAATTATGGTCATGACCAGAGGTTCTACTGTGTCTTTACTCTGATAGTATTTTGCATATCTGGAGAAGAAATTTATTCTTTTTCAATCAAACACTAAAAAGCAACTCCTCTTTAGTACTAGTTTTACCTCTGAAATAAACCATCTTAGAATCTTTTCACTATACAAGACCTGATTGATTGATTTATTTGGCTTCTCAAATTGCTGGATAAGGCACAAATATACTAAAGTTAGTGTGGAATGGCAAGTGCAAAGGCTCTGCTTACATTCACATTACTTTGAGCAAAGCCAGGAGCACTAAATTTTGAAATGCATACCCCTTCCCTTGGGCAAGCATGACAACTAATACGTGGTCTTTTAAAGAGCTGAATCCAAACCTAAAACTGATAGCACTAAAACATATGGCACGGACACATAAACTTCCAATTCTATTAGTCAAGAAATACGATTGTGTCCTTTGTCTTGCAGTTCCTGTTCTGTGCTATCCAAGTACAGATAGAGTGTTCTGTTCTTTAGATAAATATTTTGTATGCTACTTCAGAAAGATACACTGACATGCATCTAAATAAAAAATCCTTTTGTACTCTGAAATAGCACAATTTGACTGAACTATTAGTGAAGCCTGCCCCAAACTGGAATCTTTAAGATTTATTGTGACTACAGTTCCTGGAATTTCAGGTCAGCATGTTGGCCAGAAGATATAGTTTCATCATATTTGATTAGTACCAAGCTAAAGAATGTTGCATTTGCATAAAAGTAGTCCTCAACCTACCTGAAAAAAGGAGCTCATGACCCAGATCCAAAGTTCTGACAGTCAGCCTCTCCCACAGGGTCATGTGACTGCACTTTGGATTCTCTGCAATACAGCCACATTTATCACTGTTCGCAACATCCCATGGTCATGACTGTGGTTTTTAGAGACTGCAATTACTTCTGGTTTTTGGCAAAACCATGCCCAAATAGAACTATTAGTTTGCTTCATGATTGTGGTGTTTAGGTAATTATTTTAGTGTTTATCTTATGACTGTGGCATCGTAGCATTCACTGAATCACCGTAGCATTCATTGAATAATTACCATGCTCATTTTACAACCATTGCTTTCACTTAATGACCATCACAAAAAATGTCATAAAAACAGTTTGGTCATGTGACTGACCCATTTTATAATCATTACTACTTATAACTGTAGTGGGCAGATTCTTTTATGGTTGTATGTTAGGGACTGCTTGTAGCATGTTTCACAAGCAAATCATATTGTGCTTGGTTGCCCAGATATTTAAACTGTATTTTTCATTTTTATGAACCTGTGATCTGGGATATGCAGATTTTGTTAAAAGTGTTAAAAGGTGTTCCAGCCATCTTTGATTCTGTCACTGGCAAAATGATTCTGTAATTCTTTCCACCATGTTGTAACATTTTGTCAGGTTCAAGCAACCAATCCACATGTATAGATTTCAAGCTAACTCTTTTATTTCTTCCTATAACACATTAATCTGCCCAGGAGGCTTGCTTTCTTTTGGAAAAAGATGAAAAGGATTTCATGGTGTTTAGGCAATCAGTCCAGGATCTCTTGTGGCTGTGCAACAATTCAAAGCTAATTCTACACTTTAGATCTCGTTGCCTGGCTGGACATTTCCCAAAACATTTAGGTTTTTTGCCAAGCTCCAAAAAAATACACACATCTGCCAACCAAATACTATAACCTGATCCTAAGTAATAGCTAAAATGGCACTGACGATGGCTGCCTTGGTGAAATGCTCTCTAATAGTTTCTTTATTTCTTATTATTATCTGCAATTCACAATGGATTTCATACTCATGAGATCATCTGCTAAGAATTAGGCAATGTTTCCTTAAGGAGCAGCTTTCTGATTCCTCACCCCCACCTGTCTTTGCAAATGCGGAGGAATTCTAACTAATTCCCCTGTGCTATGGATTACAACAAACAAAGGAGGAACTGACAACACTAAAAAAGAGATGAGGTAAACGAGCGGGAATTTTAAAACAGACTAAGGAATAGGGGAAAAAACTCCTCTCCCTTCAATCTTGCTGACTTAATTTATGCTCACTTGCGAAAAGATGGATGAAATTCATCTCTTAAATAGATGGAATTCTATTTCATAATTCTGCAGTTTTTTGTTTTACTGAAACCTGGCTTAATTTACAAATTCATGGGAACAACCATATACACCCAGGATTTCAAACATTTAGATCAGACAGTATTGAAGAGACATCAGGAAAAACGTGGAGGATTATGTTTATATATCAACCACAGCTGGTCTCAGGATATAACTATAATATATAAGTCTGTGATGAAAACTTAGAGTCTTTACATATCAACTGCAAACTATTTTACTCTCCACGTAAGTTCTCCTCATTTCTCCGAATAGCTTTGTATGTTCCTCCACAAAGCCTGTGTAACAAGGCATAACAAACTCTTGCTGATCCAAATTATGGAAGCTGAAGCCAAACTTCGAGGTTCCTTTCATTCAAGCAAATTTAAGGAAAGAGCTCCCAAAAATATTTCCAGTGTTTAAATTGTGCCACCAGAGGGGAAAATACTTCAGATCACTGCTACACAACAGTAAAAGATGCTTACAGGTCTTTACCACGAGCAGCTGTGGCGACACTCTGACCACTGCATGATTCACCTTGTACCTGCCCTACAGACAAAGACTAAACCATGAAGCCAACAATTAAATTAGTGAAGACTTGGTTGGATGAGGCAAGCTGAAACTCCAGGCTTGCCTTTGATTACACTGATTGGAATGTTTTTGAAAATTCTCTGCAGACCTAGATGGGCTCACAGATACTGTAACATCATATGTCAGCTTCTGCAAAAGACTTTTGTGTACCAACAAGGAACCTGTAAATATATAGTAACACATAAACCTTGGTTCACAGCTAAACTTAAGCAGCTACGTCATTCCCAAGAGGAAGCCTACAGAAAAGAGGTGACAGAATGCTATTACAACCAGGCCAGAAACATATTAACAAGAGAGATCAGAGCAGCAAAAAGAAGCTACTCTGAAAAGTAAGGAA
Source organism: Laticauda laticaudata (assembly GCA_004320025.1). Classification (NCBI taxonomy): domain Eukaryota; kingdom Metazoa; phylum Chordata; class Lepidosauria; order Squamata; family Elapidae; genus Laticauda; species Laticauda laticaudata. The sequence goes on from BHFT01027213.1 coordinate 15,133, forward strand.
TCAGTTCTCAACAAATGAACGCAGCAAACCATGTAGAAAACTCTTAAAAACATCACTGTCTTCAGCAAACCTCCTTCCCAGGCAGAAGGAAATCAACAACTCGCGGATGACCTGAATATGTTTTACTGCAGGTTTGAAAAGAAAACTATAGCCACCTATTTCCACAACCCACATCTCAAAAACACCAACAACAGCCAAGCCTCCTCCAACTGGCCCCAATCCATTGGGTTCACAACCTCTGATGATCACATAAAAAAAAAATGCAACAGCTATTACACAGATAAAAGCCAGGAAAAGCATCAGGATAACTCCTTTCTTGCTTAAAAGTCTGTGCTGACCTATTGGCCCCCATCTTCACCCAAATCTTCAATAGATAACTAGAGATGTGCTATGTTCCTTCCCGCTTCAATGCTCTACCATCATACCAGTGCCAAAGAAGCCCTCCATCAAGGAACTGAATGACTACAGACCAGTTGCTCTAACATCTGTAGTTATGAAAACCCATCTGAAACCATCATGGATCCACTTGTTAGATCCCATGCAGTTTGCAATACCAAGCAAATACATCGACAGATGATACTGTTAACATGGCTCTGCATTACATCCTACAACACTTTGAATCTCCAAATACCTACCACAAGGGTCCTCTTTGTAGACTTCAGTTCAACATTCAAATACCATCATTCCAGACACTCTTGTAAGTAAATAAACCAACTCGTGGTACCTGAACACACTTGTCAGTGGATCATAAGCTTCCTAACAGACAGAAGCAGCAGGTTGAAGCTAGGCAGAATCACATTCGATATCTGTACAATCAGCACATACCTCCCCCCGAGGCTGTGTGCTTTCTCCACTTCTCTTTCTCCTATATACCAATGACTGCATCTCAGATGATCCATCTGTTAAAATACTGAAGTTTGCTAATGACACAACAGTGATTGGTCTCATGTGAGACAATGACCAAATCTGCATGCATACAGGAGGTTATACAATTTGCCTCAGTGGTGTAACTGGAACAATCTGGAACTGAACACACTCAAAACCAATAGAAATGGTGGGCAGACTTTAGAAAAACCCTCCCATACTACCACCTCTTACAATACCAAGACAACACAGTATTAACAATAGAGACCTTTCAAAATTTCTATGGTTCTACCATATCACAAGACCTAAAATGGACACCTAACATCAAAAACATCATCAAAGAGCACAACTCAGAAAGCTCAAACTGCCCAAGAAGCTGCTCATACAGTTCTACAGAGGAATTATTGAGTCTATCATCTGTACCTCTATAACTGTCAGGTTTGGTTTTGCAACCCAACAGGACAGACACAGACTTCAGAGGATAATTAGGACTGCAGAAAAAATAATTACTATCCACCTGCCTTCAATCGAGAACCTGTATTGCACGAGTCAAAAAAGAGAGCTGTGAAAATATTTACAGACCTCTCCACTCCCGAACATAAACTGTTTCAACTCCTTCCCTCAAAACGACGCTATAGAGAACTGCCACACCGAACAACTAGACACAAGAATAGTTTTTCCGAAAGCATCACTCTGCGAACAAATAATTCCTTCAACACGTTCAACTATTACAAAGTCTGCCACTACTATTACTGTTTAATCTTCTCTCACTCCTTATCACACCCATCTCCTCCCACTTGTGATTGTAGAGACTGTAACTTTGTCGCTTGTATCCTTGCGATTTATATTGACTGTTTCCTAGTATGATTTGATTGTTGATTGTACCCCATGACTATCATTAAGTGTTGTACATAATGATTCTTCATTCTTAATGAATGTATCTTTTCTTTTTTGTATACTGAGAGTATTTACACCAAGACAAATTCCTTGTGTGTTGAATCACAACTGGCCAATAAAGAATTCTATTCCATTCTATTCTATTCTATTAAGTTATTTTCCACAAATAGGCAAACAACGATAAACATATGACAATTTACTGATATGTGCATCACAATATTATACAATTCTTTGCTATTATTGTCTTAGGAAAGCATAAAATCCTTTCTGTATTTGGTTGCTGATCTAATGTTCTAAACTTTTGTATCTATCTTCCTTTCTGCAGGTTTATATGCATTATATAAGAAGCTTTGGATAGAATCATGCCCATGCAACCTCTCTTGGCTCATCATTCCCATCATTCTCCATGATTCATGGAGGAATTAAAGAAGTTTAAAAGGGTCAAGAACATCTAGAGCATCATTAGAAGAAGATGAGGGATAAATCTGATCAATACTGAGCTCGAACTACTACTAAGGCTAACCTCATGGCAGTAAGAGGTAGCATTTCTTTGCTTTCTTGCAATCACCGGAACTGCTTGGCAGCTTGGTTGCTATTACTCAATCCCTTTTGGGGATCAGTTTGGCATACAAGTTAAGGTATCAGGCTAAATAGGGAGAGACTAAGAGTTCTAATCTTGCCTTAGCAGTGCCCATAGCCAGTCAAGTGACTTTGAGCCAGTCATTTTCTCTCAGCCCTAGGAAGAAGGCAATGACAAACCACTTCTGAAGAACTATGATAAGAAAACTGCATGGACTGTGTAGCAGTTGTGGGAATAGGATACAATTGAATGGAAGAAATGTACAGTGTATGCATATCTGTACACCTACACATATACATACTATACACATGCATCTACATGCATACAAATAAAGTATTACTAAACTTTTTAGTATAAATTTGTTCAAATTTATTATCATTTCTAGTTATTAATAGTTTTTAAACTGTCTTTTAAGATGCTACCTGGTTAAAATGTAAGTCAAGATAAAGTTTAACTGTTATGAGAAATGGTTGTTTGAATTAAGAAGTTAGAATAAGTCTAAGATTAACTTCGTAAAGTGTATGTTGTGTAATTTAATATCATATTCAATCTTTTTTTATGAAAAACACTCTATCAATGCATGTTTGGCCATATCGATCAGTTCAGTGAACCAGAAACATCTACTTTCATAATTTGTTAAGAAATACATTATATTAGATCTTACCAAATTCAGATGGTTTTATATACCTTTTTCTTTCCTAAATACTTTTGAAATTGTTTTAAATACCTGATATTTTTTCCTAAAAATCTAGTTTTTCTTTTTAGATGAGGAGGACATCTAGTGGTGAACTGCATATGCAGTTTTTATACGCAGGGAAGGCTATTATTAAAAAATAATTGGATTGGTTTCATATGCAAGATATATTTATCTTTGTTAATTGTAGTTTTTAATAGTTGCTTTAATTTTCATTGAATATAGAGGCACACATTTCAGAACTGAAGATCTAGTTCTGAACTTTATTTTCCATGATAAAATCCTATATACTTTTTAGAAGTTCTTTTAAAATGTGTATGACTTGGCTTTTTAGTAAAAGATATGGAATATTTCATGTGATTGTTATTTCTACTGTTTATATAATGTTCACTAGTGAGCAAAAAAGGATTTCTAAAACTTTATTTTTTCCAAACTCAGTACTGGCCACACTATTGCTCAGTGTCCAGAAGATGTCAGCATTTACTTGCAAAATAGATATTTTACTATTTAATCATGCTATGCTATGCTAATGATGTTGAGCAAAAGTTCCTTTTGCCAATTCATCCTAACTTGTTTCTTCCAAAAGATCTGAGGCTGCTAGTCTGCAGATGTCTAGCTAATATGCCTGAAGTCCTAAGGCATGTAAATAATGCTAAGGGGACAATCATTTTCTCAGTTTTGCACTTGCACTTTAAATGGTTCTTTATAGTATTTGTAAGGTGACTAACTTTTTTACAATGAGGAGAAGGACACAAATAAATTGAAGAAAAAAAACAAAGCCACTTGCGCATGGCACACTCTTGCGTGCGGTGCACTCTCTCAAAACAATTCTCTTATGTGGAGCACATGCATCTCATAATCGCGTCTCGCCACACTGTACTGAGCCTTGATGAAACGTTATGTCAAATACAAATACGTCACATCACACACAACAGATTGGATCGGCATCGATCAAATATGGAGATTTACAGATTAGTTTTCAAATATCAAAATGGAGGACATGTAGGAGGACATTTTCCGAGAGATGACAGAACTTACAAAAGAAGGACTGTCCTTCCTAAAGGATGGAAGACTTAAAAAAAGGAAAAAAACTACCACTACCACCACACCACCACCACACTTTGTGGATCCTAAAAAATATTATGTGGCATCCAACCATTTTAGCATTGATAACTGTAGACAAAAGAGAAAATTTAGGGTGACCAAACAGGACAGGAAGATTCTTATATGAAATGGTATAATCCCTATAGGCTGGGAAACCTATAGTTCTGAAAACATTACCAAAGTACAGTCACTTTCTGAGCATCAAAATTAATAGTAATAAAATCTGTAAAACATACAATATACCCTTCTAAAGCTATTAAGGCTACCCAATAGTTTGCTTATTATTTTCTTAATGTTAAAGTATGTTTCTGCTTTTTCACTCCCACTTTTCTCCATCCATTTCTTCTTGGCTCCCACAACTGGATCTCAACATTTACCTGGTTTGAAATGCATGTCTTTTCAGAATACACAGAGAAAAAAATGTATTTACCATGTATTTAGAAAATCCAGCTTCAGAAGATGGTTTCAAACATAATTTTACTGATATGTCAATAGATTTTTCTCCAACTACTTCTAAATAACAGATATAACATTTAAAATCTACCTGATTTTGCTACTGAATGTCATTTATTGAAAAATTCCTGGACTGCATATATAATGAACAGTTTGAAAATATTCTATTGTCTTACAAATGTAGAATTACAAAATAATACCAACTTTGTTTTGTAGTAAATATAGTGAATTGTACCAATGTCTACAAAGTCTAAGTGCAAATGCTTCAATCCAGAAAATTAGTTTACTAACTTAAGCAGAAATTCAAGTGTGTCTTTTGAACTGGTTGTGAAATCGCATATTGCTTTCAATCTAAGAATAGTTGAGGTTGTAAATATACAGCTGAAACCCAATAACCATAATATGTCAGCTCTTCACAACAACTTTGCCAAATAATCTGTCCCCTCTAAGCTTCCTAGACTAAGGGGAAAAATACTAATGATATAGTAACTAACAAAAGGAAAGAAAAATATATACAACAATGTTAATTAAATAATAAAATTTCAAACCACAATAATAATTTAAAGGAAAGAAAGATATAAAGAGAAAACATCTGGAAAATTATGAAAAACTATTTAGATCTTTATAATTTAGGTGGTTAATATAATAATCTAAACATTTTGCTGATTGTGCCACCAATCAATAAATAGAACTGCATATATATCATGTTGATATATTACAACATTCTAGGTTCTTGGGAAGATTTGTGCTTGTATGGAGCCCAACAGCAGCTAAAGATCTGGCAGCTGTGATTTCACATTATTCAGTATATAATAATAGGAAAACAACATAGAATCTGGATGAAAATAATCACAAAATAGACAAAGTGTCAAATGCATATAACCAGGAACAGAGCTGAATTCAAAGAATTAAAATTTATTACATGCAACCTACATACAGGAATCTGATCTATTAATGGTCAAACAAAATTGGCACTAAATAAAGGTCAACAGAATTAATAGGATTGGAGGGGCTGGATTTGTTGTGGGAGTGTAGGGAATCCAAACTGATGATTCATTTGACCCCACCCTCGGGCTCAGCCTGAGTAGATGTCCTACACAAAGTAATAGAAAATGCTCTGGGACCTTAGAATTCAAACTAACAGTCACCCATCAAATAACACTCCAGACCTAACAATTGTCTATAAAAAAGGAACAAAAAAAAGTCTGGTTAGTGAACTTGGCAGTACTTGGAAGCAGCAGAATAGAGGAGAAAGAACTGGAGAAAATCACAAAATATAAAGACCTGAAAATAGAAGTAGAATAACTGTAGCAAAAGAAAGCAAAATTAGTATCAAGAGAAATAGGTGCCTTGGGTGCAATACCAAAATTTCTGAAGCACCACTTGAACATCATCATCTGTGACAAAATATCAGAAAAGTTAGCTTTACTTGGAACAACTTATATTCTGANGCCTTGGGTGCAATACCAAAATTTCTGAAGCACCACTTGAACATCATCATCTGTGACAAAATCTCTATCAGAAAAGTTAGCTTTACTTGGAACAACTTATATTCTGAAATGATACTTTTAACACTTATCAAACAACTTCTGTCTATATCAGATCTTTGGGAATGACACACTATGTGGATAAAAAAAATGCCACTTGGCTGTTCAACTAACCATAATAATCACCATCACGGATATCCGTATGTCATGAGATAGGATTTTGTGGTGCTCTTGTGAGTAGTGAATTCTATCAAAGAGTTACTGATTTAAATATGTCTCAGTAGAAGATCCATACTAAGATCCATAGAAGATCCATGTATCTATCAACCCATTCATTATGAAAATAGAAAAAGAGAAAACAGAAAAAGAATTGCATACTAGATTGTATGTTGCCCAGTTCAACAAGTCAGATTTCCTGGCCATCTGCTGACAAATGAGCAGTGGGACTCAGGAGCTTTGACTGGGTAATAGCTAAATAGATAACTGGAATTAAAAACCACATACAAGACAAAAACATACTACGTTCAAAAATTGTACCATTATGGCCTGCTATTAAAAATCAGATTATATTGTATAACATTTCAGTAGTTACTATATATTGCTTGATTTTACCTGCAGGAATAGGTACTTCAAGTCACACAAAATGTTGAAGAAGAAAACCGTGTATTGACTGATTATGTAAAAGGCAGCCCAAAACAAGCATTATTGTAAGTTAAAAATTAGAACTTATGTATAAGAAGCAAAAAATGAGTATTGAAATAATGTAATAAAACATGAACAGAATGCTGTCAAAAGATTGTGAGAAAACTAGATTAAGATAAAATCTAGCAATGATTTATAAATGGACAATTAAAAAGAGAAACTGATTTTGACTGCTCAAGAGCAAGCTAAGTGAATTAATGCAATCAAGACCAGATCTAAAAAAAAATCATCAAATGATTCAAAATTCAGACTGTGCAAAGAAGCAGAAGAAACAGTAGTTCTGCAAAAAGATCACAGAAATTGATTATAAACAATGACATAAATTCCAACAAATTGCTCAGCAAGATCTGTTTTGCACATAAAGAACTAAATAACAACTTTTTATTTTACAGGGCTTTCCTTCACAGTCTTTAAACTCTTTCTTGGTTGTGTATCCATTTCATATTAATGTATGTATATGTGGCAAGTATGTATGATTTTTGTGCTTTTAAAACTTCAGTATTGTACTGAACTATGCACCCTGACTGAAGTATTGACAGCCAATGGCTTCCACAAAAACAAAATCACCAGCTTGATCCAC